>JALPQD010000184.1:2793790-2816290 GCA_023101885.1 Typhlomys cinereus | reverse complement strand
ACCTTGTGCAAGCTTCAGATTTGAGCAAGGCACCAAATAAGGGAAGGATTCTGGCGCATCAACTCCTAGGAAAAGTGTTTCAAGTTAAAAATGGCTATTCAGGTTTGGATGTGAACTTCTTTATCTGTTCTGTATCAACAAAGGCAACTCTACCTCACTGGCAGCTAATAGCAGAAAAGGAAGAAAACTTAAAATAAAAACAGACTACACAAGGGTGACAACAGGGCCTGGTACTGCCTGCCATCTATCTTGCCATCCGGGACAAGGCTGCAAACATGGCAATGTAGAACTTCTAGACTCCACTTCTGATCTGAAATAAGCATGTCTAGAAGCAGGCAGACTGACAATATCACTTTCCCCCACAATAGCCAGACAATTCAAGATTAAGGCTAAAACCACAACATAGTTGGTGCAAGACTCAGCTTCAAGGTGACTAGAAGCAAAACTTATTTCCGGCTAGTTTTTATGTTGTCAGTCTTATATTTTCTGTGTTGCTTTCTAGACCCAAACTACCAATTCAAAAACATAGAGAACATCTTTGAATCTCAAGCCTCTCAATCTCTCTTCCTCCTTCCCTCTCTCTTTCCAGGGATCAAACCCAGCACCTAACATATGCCAGACATGCACTCTACCACTGAGCTACATCCTGAGCCCTTAATTCATCTTTGATTTTTTTAGTTCATTTTTTTCAAGTTTCCTGTCTTATCTCTAAACAATCAATTTAATGTACATATCAGAAACAGAAAAAAAAATAGCTGCTTTCTGCTTTCTCTGCAATATTCTGTCTCTGTCACTGTTACCACTAAAAAAGTATAAGGGATATTTAAGTTCAAAGTTAAAAGGAAATAAAAGAATCAAAGCGACATAAGTATAAAGAAACTTCATGACAGGCTACAGAGATGATTCAGGGGTTAAGACTCTGCCTCACAAGCAGAAGGTCTTAAGTTTGGATCCCAAGACCCACATAAAAACACCCGCTGTAACAGCGGAGGCCTGCGCTTCTGGTCCTGGTGGGAGGAGTCTGAGAAATCGGAACAAAGCAAAAAGGAGGTAGAAGCAACCCAGGATGATTCTCAAAGTCACTCTTGGCACTCCACAGGGATACACAGTGATCTCTGATACACACACACACACACACACACACACACACACACACACACACACAAAGAAACTTCATAACAATTTATCAGCTTGCATGGTACAGATGTGTTCTTTTCTCTTGCATTACGATCATTTTTCTAAATTATCACACCTTTTCTGCTGTTGTACAAAAAGTTTCTATTCTAAGAATCAATAACTTTTGCCACATATGTCCTAATTCCCACCAAATTTCTAACTCTGAGGTAAAGAAATTAAGGTGACCATGCCAAGTTTAGAGTTCGTCTTAGATGTAGAAAGCTATACTGGCACTAAATACCAGACCTCTCCCTATTTTACAGCCGCAGAATCAGAAAAAGATAAATAGATTAGTTCATGGAAAGAAATGAAATTTAGGAATGCATTTCAGAAGTTCTAAGTCTTTGTCTAACTTCAAGGGACAGCATCTCAGGGCACCTATCAGTACCTTATTTGGGCTTCTGACATCTATCACTTGTAAGTTTTTTAAAAGCCATACTGTTTTACAGATCTGTCCAGAAGTCGAAGGGAAAACCTGCCAAAGAAATTCCTCAGAGAGAATGTCAACTGCCTCAACACAGTTTGCTATATAAATTAGGACCTAGAATCTCAGAGATTTGTGGCACAAGTCAGCTCAAATTTTCATTTGTATTTTTATTAAGAAACACTCCAGAGGAGGGGGAAAAAAGCAAATCTAGAGTGTTTATCCCAATGTCTCTTTTCCTTACGCTTCAGTAGATGTTGTCCTACTGTGCATGTAAAGGGCGAGAAGAGAATCCATTGCCAATGGTTACAATACAAAGCATAACTTATTCTAAGCCAAGCTGGGTTTGGCTCACAAAGCTTCCCAGAATGATGGAAAGCATGACTTCAGGGTGAGTCAACTTTAGCTAATGCATAAAATAAAGCAGAGAAGAACTATTTGAAGGATTCACTTCTAAGATTGGGCCAAATCAAAAGCCCAAATCAATGCACTTTGTAATGAATCCTGAGTTCCAAGGACTGTTTAGAATGCATTGTTGTGAACATCTATACATGCTCAAGATATTCCGATGACAGACTCTTGACTAGAAATCTAAGCTTTTTTTTTTCTTTCTTTCTTTTGGGGGGGTGGGGGAGGGAGGCACACCGGAGATTGAACTTAAAGTTTTGTGAATGTCAGGCAAGAGCTCTTATCACTGAGTTACTTGATCAATTTTTTTTCTTTTGAGAAAAATTCTTATTATATAGCAGAACAATCTGTAACTTGAACGAGATCCTCCTGTCTTGGCCTCCCAAGTAGCTAGAATTCTAGACCTGCACTCCCCTACACAAGGTCTGTGTGGTTTTTAACCATATCATCATTTTATTTTATGTTGTTGGTTGCTGTCCACATCTACTTAAAGAGCCTCTTCCTTCAAAATTATGGACAGAGATAACCTTCTTATAAGCTTTCCCTGATCACCTTTAAGTTCATTTTTCTTTTTTTTTATTATCTCTATTCTAATTTGCCTATCTATATTGTTACATTTGTGATATTTACAATATTTATTAATAGATCCAATTCCTTACTATGATATATTTATAAGAGAAGGATCAACAACATATACCTTCCCACATGCAGTGCCTAGACTAAAACATAGATAAGCACTCAGAAGGACTGAGTTGGTAGCACGCTTGCTTAGCATGCATGAAGCCCTAGATTTGATTCCCATCATCTCAAAAAACAGGCATAATGACACATACGTGTAATCCCAGCACTTGGGAGGCAGAGGCAGGAGGAGCATAAGTTCACAATCACCCTTTGCTCCATAGTGAGATGGAGGCCAACCTAGGCTACATGAAACCCTGTCTTCAAAAATACATACATACATACGTACATATGTACATACATATGTACATACTTATGTGTATTCATGGAAACTGCCTGAACAGATGTAGAGAAAAATTGATTCTCTTAGAGACTACTAGTCAACATGAGGTTTTCTAACTGCATATGACTGTAAAAAACTGTGAAGGCAGTTACTTAAGACAATTAATAAAGGTATATACTATATCAAAGGTAACATGCATTTTAAAAAACAGAAGATAGAGAGATGATTTAAAAAAGAGGCTACTGGCGGTAAGGTCACTATATAATACATGCCAGTAAGTTCTTTACATGTAACACAGGAAGTTACCAGTCTATTTTTTTTCTTTTTTAATTTTTAAGTTACCAGTTTACTTTGGCACCAGGTACAAGGTGCTTGACATATAAGCCTGACAACTAGCCTGATCCCTGGAACCATGTAAAGGTGGAAGGAGAGAGCCAACTCTCCAAAGTTGTCCTCTGACTTCCACACATGCACCATAGCATGTGTACATATCATACATACACAAGCAATATTAGTTAATAATAAATTAAAAAGAATTAATCTGAATTAACAAGTTCATAAAAGTGAATGAGATTTTAAAAATGCAACTGACTACTTCTAATATTGAAAGCAAAAATTTCTCCCATGGATTTCCACAGATAGTAATATATAATACAAAAATTATCACTAGCCTTAATATAGGCTGATGGCACTCCAAAGTACAAATCATTAATAGTACTAGTAACCATGTCAGTTACATAGGTCTAAGATGGTTCTAGGCATGAATAATAGAAGAGATGCCCAGTGGTTCCCACATTAAATGTTTGATAAATTTTGGATTCACGGATGGAAGACAATTTGAAAATTATGGAAGTACTCTCTTAAAAATAAAAGAATAGGGGCTGGAGAGATATCTCAGGGGTTAGGACTCTGCCTCAAAAAGAGAAGGACTTGGGGCTGGAGAGGTGGCTCAGGGGTTAAGCCTCTGCCTTGCAGGCAGAAGGTCCTGAGTTCGGATCCTAGACCCCACGTATAGACACCGGGCGGAAGCGGGGGTGGGGGGGTAGGGGGGTGTCTTTTCTGGTCCTGGTGGGCGGAGCCTGTGAATCCCGGGGCAGAGTAAACAAGGAGGAGGTGGAGGCATCCATGGTGGTTCCCGAATTCATCCGTGGTTCTACATACATACACATACACATACATACATGCACGCGCACACACATACATGCACAATTGAATAAATAATAAAAAAAATTAAAAAAAAAAACAGAAGGACTTGAGTTCAAATCCCAAATCCCACATAAAAATACTGGGAAAGAAATGGCTCTGGCCTGCACTTAAGGGCCTAAGAAATCCCAAAGCAAAGCAAAGAGGAGGCAGAACAATCCAGGATGATTCCTGAAGTTACCCTTGTAACACAAAAGTGCCCTCTGAGACACACAAACACAGCCACAGCCACAGCCACAGCCAGAACCAGAGCCACAGCCAGAACCCCCCCACCACAGAAAAATAAATAACAAGTATGTTACCAGGACTCAAGCACTGAGGAACAATAATCTACATGGCATTTTTTAATTCCATGTATTCTAGAATCTGTACACTATTTCTCAGGAGAATAAAACTGAACAGCAATCTCAATACTAAATATTTATGAGTAAAGCATAAAGTTGCCAAAAAGGGGAAAAACCTGGAGTATCCTTGAGGAACTTAAAAAAAAAGTCCACAGATTGGAGGATGTCCACAAGCCAAGAAAACAACTATTTCATATTCTTCATCTCAGCTGAAACTATTACATCCAAAATGGTGAAAGCAGGGTAAACAGATGAAGTTCTGGAACTTTTAGGAGCAGGAAAGAATTACAAAACAATAGAAGTACAGATATATCTCCCCAAGAGTAAGATCAAAAACAAAAACCAATATAGGAAGTCGTGAGAAGGCAACATGGGGAAAACAAAGTGGCTGGCTGGCGTAGTCTCTACTACATACAGCAGGCAGTGTTACTATATAAAGTGAGCTCTCTCACAATAACGTCACCTCACTACTCTAACCCTTCCTACGCCACAGCTGCAGACTGAACAGGGTCCAATGCATAAGAGTCACTCTTACTTGGAAGACTTTTCACATAGAGGCTGGATCCTGAAGGATAATTTATAGTCCACCCTTGCATACATCCCAGCTGGCTGCAACTCAGCAGCTGATTGCTCTCTTGTCTAACTTGGTAAGAAGCCAAAGGAGGACTTTTCTCAGGCTGGAAAACTCTCTAACACCAGAGTTCTGGCTTAAGTCTGAATATTGGGTTATTCATGAGATGCCAAAACTATATCTTTACATTGGCTTTGAACAAGTCTCTCAAGTATACCATACAGATTCCCACAACCTTCAATAGCTCTAGACTTTTAAGGCCAAAGAAAGCCAGCTTTCGCATAGTAAGGAATATGCTTTTCAAAGTATGAGAAAAATCAAAACAAACCTTTTATAAATTATAAATCAATCTCATCAACTTTTAAAATGGGCAAATGGACAATATATCCAACAACAAATGGCTTCTTTAAAACTTTTTGTTCCACCCTACTGAACACTCTCCCTTTTCCACAGGTTTATACACAGATTCTCTCTTATTGTCATTAATCTATGCTCTGAATACCTGAACCCCAAGTCTGTTTCTCTAAGGAATGTTTATCTCATCAAATGCCTAAATCAACCAGAATAGCACCACTCCTTTGTGGACCATTATTGGCATCTAGTGAACAGTGCCAAGAACACTAAATGTCTTGTAGTGTCAAGCCTGCAAAGTGAACCGTCTACTCGAAAGGTGCTAACCAGCCTCATCAGCAGTGTCTTGGCGGAGGAGTCACTGGCAATAGTTTACCCATTTCTGTTCTAGAGCATTATTTGACTCAGTCTATTTATACTACCACAAATGCTGATTACAGCCAGATCCAGGCTAGAGATCAAAACCATCCAAAGCAACATAACAAAACCTCAACTCAAAAAGTTAGTGAACTTAAGAATGAATCAATTCATTAATAATGAAGATGTGATTAAAATAATGTGTGATAGTGTATCATAAACAACTTCAACAATGTAATAATTTTAAAGAATAAGAATTTAGCTTTAAACCTAAGAACTGGAGAGTGTGTTTAACTTCTAATCCAATTAAATAGCTCTACGTCTCTCAGCATCTTTTTCTTCCTCTGTACATTTTGGTTGCTTCACATTTTCTTCTGAATGTTCATTTTCAGACACGCTGTGGGAAAATACAGACACTCTCCTTCCTCTCTTCAAGATATATTTACTTCATATTTGATATGCGTGACACTCAGAAAGAAAGAAAAAAAAACCTCTTTACAATTAGTGTCATTAACATTTTCTAAAATGTCTAAACCAAACCAAAGTCTGGAAATTTTGACTGGTATCTGGGTCCCAACTTTCCGGATGGTAACTAAAGATCACGTGGGGTGGAAAGTGGTCTGTGGGTAACACAGAATACACACATGCACGCGAACAGGATATGTTGGTAATCTGGCTTCCTGAGACCGAGTGAGTTATGAGAGTTCTCATCAACACCCTTGGGAAAGATGAAAAACCCTAAGTTGGGAAATGCTGGATTTTTTTTTTAAGTGTCCACTCTTAGAATTAGATTTCAGGCTACTCCTGCATGGGAAGGTACACCTTTTCTTACCCCGAGCCTACATTTTACTTTGTATCTAGAGGAGCTTTGCAGTGGAGAAGCTGGTGTTTGCAGCATGGCTTGTGTCACGTCTCAAGCCCAGAAAGACGAAAAGTGTGGTTTTAGTGTTTAACCAGTTCAACTGCACCCTGGCATTGCTTCTTTCCCCCCCCCCAAGAACTTTAGAAGAAAGAAACCAACTTCACATCTTAAAATGAACAGCCAGGATAAAAATAAAGCCCTAAAGTGGTTTGGTGACTGAGGTCATCCAGGGTGCTAAGGGTCTGAAGGTGGACCCAGTGTGCTCTGGGAAACTTCTACTCACTGCCAACCACAAAGAAACAGACCTCAACCCCAGGGTCTAGTTTGGTCCGGGGAAAGCAGCCCCAGCCTTTGTCTTCTGGAGCTGCTCCAAGGATGTCACAGTATTTGTAAAGTCACGTTTGGTTCTGACCCTTGTCAGTAATCTAATCAGCTAAAACTTCTACATGTAGAAGAAGGCTTTTATGAACTTTTGTATGACTCAGTGCCAAATCTGAGTTCATAGACAGACTTCAATACCAGAACATATGGTTGATACTACAAGCTAGAATAGTGAAGAATAAATGACATGAAATCAACTCACAGGACTCTGAAAAAGCACCTGATATACCCACAAAGTCAAAATACTAACTTTTTTTGCCATGTACATATAACTATGGGGCAACAAAATCATTTACTACTAGCAAAGATTCAACTCTACCATTTTATGCTATTCAGAGAAAACTTATGCTATCCACCTATTTCTAAGCTTCCTAATGGTACCAGCTCTGAAACTGCAAACTCTAATACTCATGATGCCCATTCAAAAATTAGAACTTACTCCAAAATATGGCAAGCCATCTTGTCTGAGAAAATGGGCCTCGTACACCAACGCTCTGACCTGTGGTTGTACTGACGGAAGGAGGGGAAGGAAGAGGTTATTGCATGTGTGTACTACCCAGCAGCTTTCTTTAACATTGTAGTAGTGACAGAATCAGTTCAACATATAAACTATGTAAAGAAGCACTGAAAAAGAAGATAAATAATGAGTCTAAAGAAAGTGTCACCTCTATAACATACTTTCAAACACAAAAACACAAGGAGAGCATATGACAATACTGTGCTACCAAAAACTAAACCAAACACTAGGAACACATGTGAGAGCACTATGCTACGGGAGCCTGGACTGGGTTTCCCACAGTAAAGATATCTTCTTTGTTGGACTATCGAGTGAATGCAAGAAAAATATACTCATTTATTACTCTACTCAAGAGTCAGAAAGAAAACAACCATTTCCAACTTACAATCAAAGCTTGAAGAAAAGCATAAGAGATTCAGGCAGAAATTGAATACATGTTTCAGGTAAGAACTATGGTTCACAAACCTTTAGAAATAAAGATATTAATAGTACCATCTTACAAATGAGAAAAGGGTAAGTTTAGTCAGGGTAAGGAAGATGCTCCCAAATCTCACAATTAACATTCAATAAAATTAGGGACTTGAACTTAGGGCTTTCCAAAGCCCAAACTCTTAACTAACCTCTTCACTATCTTGACTCTAACTTACAAGATACAGGTCAAAATTAAAGAAAACTACCAAACTGCCAGCCTCTGGAGGGATGGGTTTGAAGGAAATCATTCATAAAAGGCTTTTTCACATCAACAAATAGTAAGAGGAAAAAGAAAAGTGACTAACAATCACGTGCATGAATAATACATACCAACTTTAAAATGTTTCTTTAAAATATTGTTAATGTGAAAATGCTTCACAAATTTGCATGTCATCTATGCACAGGGGTATGTTAATCTCTGTATCACTCCAGTTTTAGAATGTGTTGTTAGAAGCTAGCTAGTGTGTGTGTGTGTATGTGTGTGTATTCAGAGGCCATTATGTGTCCCTGGAGGACCAAGGGTGACTTCAGGAATCATCCTGGATTATTTCTACCTCCATTTTGTTTCACTCTGGTATTTCCCAGGCTCCACCCGCCAGGGCCGGAAGTGCAGGCTGATGCTGCCATTTCTGCCTGGCATTTTTACATGGGACCTGGGATCCGAACTTAGGACTTCTGCTTGTGAAACAGAGTCTTAACCTCTGAGCCATCTCTCCAGTCCAGAAGCCAGCACAATTTAATCAAGACTTTTTTTAATTAAGAAAAATCCATTTTTTTATGTATGCATGTGTGTGTGTGTGTCTGTGTGTGTGTGTGTGTGTGTGTGTGTTAGAAGATGGTATGGTATGTGACTTTAGAGGCTCAAGGGTGGTATCAGGAATCACCTGGATTGCTCTATCTCCTTATTGCTTTGGTCTAGGGTTTCTCAGGCTGTGCTTTCCAGGGCTGAAGTATAGATTACCAGCATTTCCTCCTAGCATTTTTATTTACATGGATCTGGGGATTCAAATTCAGGTCCTTCTGCTTTTGAGAGAAAGGCTTTTACCCCTGAGCTATCTCTGTAACCCTAATCAAGATATTTTAGGAGAGTGAGGGAGCTGAGGAATGTAGCTCAGTGGCAGAGCATATGCTTAAGAGCACAAAGTCCTGGGATTAATTCCCAGCACCGACAAGCAGGTTCAGAACTCTCCTAGAGATCTAAAAATGTATTTTACCTTTATTCCTCCCAATCTAGAACTCAACCCCAGTACTACACTCTAGAAATTTTTCCAATTATACTTTAGCTTTTAAAACAAGGTTACAAACTTCTTATACCCAAAGTGCCTCAAATTAATCCATGTCATTTTACTCATTTACTACTAGTTCAATGTTTTCCTCATTAATCAAGCACTTAAGATTCAATTCATATATTAGCCAAGCACTCTACCACTAAACGTTATCTCCAAACCATTTTATCTTGGGACCCACTGTATGGCCTAGCTAACCTTAAACTTAGAATCACCCTCAGTCTTCAAAGTAGCTGGTATTATAGGTATGTAATAAAATTCTCAATCTTTTACAATAATAATTGGTATATTAGATGTCTAGCTTTCTTTCTAGAACTCACTCTTTCCTATTTATGTGATTAAAGAAGTTTCTTTTCTATGTATAAGAATGTCTATCACTGTCCCTTTCTTTAATTTTGGTTTTAAAATACTTTTGATTGATAAAACAGGAAAACAGAGATAAATGTGTGAACCTAGAAAATTAGAGTATCATTTTTTAAATTAAATTCTAGGTTAATAATTAGGCATGGATCAGTCCCCTCTGGTTATCCAGATTAACAGGTATCAAACAACATTTTCAATCTAATATTACATTATACATAAGCATGCAGGAAGGGCATACCAAGAAATTAATATAAATTTTCTCTAGATGGTAAAAATTTATTAGCAGCAAGTTTATTACAAACATTACATTTAAATATTAAAATTAAAAGAAATTTAAATTTATTAAAATTTTGTTTTATAATATTCATATATCGTTTTTTGTTTTTATTTGAATAGGGTCTCATACACTAGGTCAAACTGATCTGGAACTATGTACGCCAGACTGATTTCAAACTTGAAGCAATCCTCCTGCCTCAGTCTCCTGAGTGCTGGGATTACAGATAGGTACTACGAGACCTGGTTCATACGTTAACTTTGTAAAATCAAGACAAAGTTTTTTCTATTAACAAAAAATTTAATAGGAAAAAGCTTTGTCCTGATTAACCTGCTCATTGACAATTTCCTCCAATAATCAAGATTACACTAGTAAATTTGAATTTGGAATGTCTAAGCTTTTCTAAGACTAGCCCTTAACCGAGAGCGAAGCAATAAAGAGGTAGAAGCAATCCAGAATGATTCCCAAAGTCACTCTTGGTCTTCCACAGTACACAGTGCCTTCTGATACATATACATACACACACACACACACACACACACACACACACTAAATAGATAATTTTTTTTTTAAAAAAGAGTTGATCTTAACTTTTGTCAATCAGAAAACTGGTATAAAAAATTCAGACAACATTCTATCTGCAAAATTTAATAGATGACATAAGTGTTATTTTTACTGAATTAATGATGGAGACATGAAAAATAAGCAAGAAATTTGAGTAGCATTTATTATGCTTCCAGAATTCAGAAATATGTTAGGGGAGATCAGCAATGGAAGTTAATCTTGACTGTCAACTTCTCTGGAGATTAGTAAAGCACCTCTGTGTGTAAAGCACACATTTTTCCAGAGAATATACACTAAAAGATCACTCTAAATGTGGGCAGCATCATCCAATAGATTGAAACTCTTGGTGGACTAAACAGGGAAGAAAAAGAAAGTCAGGGAGCACATGTACCTTCTCTGCTCATGGTCTCCACGAAGTAGAGCAGCTTCTGCTACAAACTCTGGCTACTCTTCTGATATTCTGCCTAAAATCAGGCGCAAAGCAGTGACTCCAGGTGACCATGAACTGAAACTCTAAAATGATGACCAAAATAAATTTTTTTCTTTTTTTAAGATGTTCTCCAGTATTTTTCATAGTATTGAAAAATTAGGGCCAGAGAGATGGCTCAGGGGTTAAGCCTCTGTCTAGAAAGCAGAAGGTCCTGAGTTCAGATCCCGAATCCCATGTAAAAATGCCAGGTGGAAATGGCAGCACCCATATTTCAAGTCCTGGAAGATGGAACCTGGGAAACTCCAGAGCAAAGCAAATAGGAGGTGATTCCCAAAGTCACCCTTGGGCCTCCACAGGCACACACAATACTCTCTGAGAAACACACAGACAGATACACACAGACACACATTAAAAAAAGAAAGGAAAAATTAACACAACAACCTTTTGATCTCCTCCTGCTAGCACCAATCTCTCATATAACTTACCTTAATACAATGAAGCCTTCTTATTCATGTACTGCATATCTATAAATTCCCTTAACTTACCAAAATTTTTTGAAACCCTAAAACCAATGCCCACAATATTTTAATAAATTTTATTATTGTCATTAATATATACATGTGTGTTATCTGACCTTCCCAGGGAAAAGTTTACTGAAACATGTACTAGACTCTAAACGGTTTGAAAACATAACAATGCTGTATTCCTCTTTACAATCCTAGCACAACAGGACACATAAACTATAGTCTGGCTGGATCCAGAACTGGACCTAGAAAATAAATTTCTATTTCAAATCTTAGGGGTGACTGTATGTTATTTTTTTAGAATCAAGTAAGTTTTGCAAAAAGACAGTATACAAAGACATAAAATAAATAATGGTATGTGATAGAAGGAAAAAGAACAAAAAGAAAGGAACACAGGTGAAATAAAATATGAAAGATCCAAATAATAGATACTTAGAACTACTAAAGTCCAGCTAGATGAACTCCAAACAGAGGTCCAAAACTGACAAGAGTTTAGCTAAATATTCAGTGACAGTTTGCTTATCTGTAGCCACAGTAACAAGCATGATACAGGCACAATAGTCACACAAAGCTCAGAAAAAGCTGGGAATGGTAAACCAAATGATATGAAGCTTGAGAAGTCACTAAAGCTTCAGAGACAGGCACCAACAATCTTAGATGCTCATTCTCTCCAACAAACAAGTGATACATTCTAGTATAGCCAAGATGACAAAAACAGTAATCAGACCTTAAAAAAAAAAGTTCTTAGTATTTCTACCACAGACATTTGTCTTTTCAGTGTAAAGATGACTCTAACACTGTTATTTGATATATTCAATAAATCTACTGTCAACAACAACCCACTGGCCAGGTAGCAAGTACTCTTTGGTCAGAAACATAGCAAAATGAAGAGCCATCAAAAATGCCCAGAATTCTTGCAATACTGACTCTGAGCAGTCTATTCAGCAAGGAGAAAGATTAAATGTGAATCTCAATAGGATATCACTTGCAGTTGAGGTTGGCAGACCTTCTCAGGCTGCAAGTTCAACCCAAACCACATCTCAAAGCTTAAAACCAACAGCCTACTTGCTAATCTCCTTTAACAACTGAGACAGAGATAGAAAAATAGAAATAAAGAGGGAGAGAGAGACAGAAAGGGAGAGAGATCCAAAGTCCACACGTGGCAGATAGTGAGACCAAATTATTTGGGACATTATTATCATTACTAATAATGTTATAAAGTTATCAGAATGCTTATTTACAGGTCTGATTTTTAGCGGTTTATGCTAAAAATCCTAAATAGCAAAGGAGAAAATACTATTAAACTAATCACCAAAAAAGTACAACAAATGTAAACAAGCAATATACACACATATTTAAATTATTTAAGTGAGTTAAAAACATGATATAAATTTTTGTAGTGAAATATACAGGTGAATTAAGAACATATTATAAAAAAGCAGACAAATGAAAAACAGTTGTACTACAATAACTTATTTTCAAAAATGGGGATCTAAGGATAGACACTCAGTAGCATATCAGTTGCTTAACATTCATGAGATCCTAGGTTTCTCATACCACAAAACAAGAAAAACAAGTATTTGTTCCAACATGACCAGCATATTGGGAAAATATTTTGGCCATAATACAAATTTTGTGCTTGTTTATATGCAATTTTGTTCAAAATAAACACAGGGAAGTTGGGATACGGTGACACCAGACTATAATCCTCACACACAGAAGGCTGAGAAAGGAAGTTCAAGATTTCAATTCCAGCCCAGGCTACAGACAGATGTTCTCTCAAAAAGCTGCAACTTAGGCCCGGTGAGATAACACAGCAGGTAAGGTGCCTGTTTGAAAACCTGACAACCTAAATTTGATCCCTAGAAGTCCACATGGTTGTATGTGCCTTTCTCTCTCTTTTTATATATATATGTAATTAATATATTATATATTAATAAGATATTATTAATATATATCAAATAAATACTTTAGTAAAAGAATACAAACTCAGGTGAACACTGGACAAATTTTCAGTAAATGAAAAGAGTATAAAACATGCATACATACTGTAGACATCAGTTTCCTCAGTTTAACACCTAAATGCCTATGTTGTAAGCCACACTTACTGACAAGTGTTGAACTTGCCCTTTCAATTTCAAAAAGACATCCTTCTACCACTTTAAAATAACTGGCAGGCTGAAACCCTCCTGAAGCTCATTCCCAAACAAATTTCCTATCTTTTTCAAGGTAAAGTGCCAAAAATAATGTAGTATTTACATATTTATTAAGCATTTAACATGCATACAATTGTACAACTGTTTTTAATTAGGTTCTTTTTTTTTTCTTTTTACTATGTCATTGAATAAGTCTCTTGAGTGTTGGGCCCCAACACCAACTCCATTTCCCCACAAGCCTCGTGGTTTTTATTGCACAACTTTACATCACATAGCGATTTTCAGGAACATATGTGTTGTATTACAGTACAACTGACTGAATGTTTGAATGCAAACTACAGATTGTGGTATACAGAATAATCCCTTTTGTTGTTGAACAATATATTACAGGGCTAGGAGGAGAGTTCAGTGGTAGAGTATATGACAAATTAAGCTGTGGTTTCAGACAACAGCATCACACACAGAAAAAGAATACTGTTTTTCATGTTTCTGATAGTATTTCTGTAACCTGATCGATTACAAAAAGATCTGCAAGTTTGTCTATCAAATAGTTCACAATATCATCTACTGAAGGTGAGACTGTAAGTGGTTTTCACTACACTGGAGTTACAGAGATGCATGCACTCATACCTATCTTTGTATGTCTATACTGGGAACTGAACTCAGGATCTCATTCTTGCACAAAAAGTGCTCTCATGAACCATTTCCCCAGTTCCTTCAACAAAGATTATTTAGAATTTGCTATACACTGGCACTGAGGACAAAGTAGATATGACTCTATTCTGGTAAAGTATTTTGTTTATTCATTTTTACTTGAAAAAGAGAGAGAGAGATGGAGGCAGGGAGAGAGGGAAAGAAAAGGGACACACACTATGTCACAGTGCATGGGTGGAAATCAGAGAACAACTTTCACAAGTTCTCTCCTGCCATGTGGGCTTCAGGGGATCACACTCACGTCACTAGGTGTGTAGGCAGGTGCTTTACTCATTGAGCTATCTTGCTGGCCTCTTATAAAGTCACCTAGGAAGGGAGAGATATTAAGCAACAGCAGCATCACAGTTAAAAGCAGGTTGACAGTTGAGGGTTTAAACTCTGGGCATATTTGTAGTCAAGTTAAGCCCATAGCAAACCTGCAGGAGATTGTCTAGTGAATGGGGAAGGCCCAGCCAAAGGTGGGTAGGACTAGTACCTGGGTAGGTGAACAAAATAGAGAAAGCTGTTTGAGAAAGTAGGGCATTTTCCTATATACTTGGCCAGACATGTTGGTGTGGCAAGTAAAAATTGTCCCTCTCTCAGCTGTTATGTGGGGATGGTGTGGCCAGTTCCCTCGGTCCCTTGGGGGTGGTGCATGCTCTCCTACCAAGCTGGACTAAGAAATGTAACAAGACTATCGTTAGAGAATAAACCTTGTTCTCTTAAGCAGTTTTGTTATGATTTTATCAACAACAATGTAGGTGCACTGCAACAAGCAGCAACCTAACACTATGCCTTAATTGGAAATGTAGTACTACAAATGAGAAATAGGGGTTTGGGAGAAAGTGCACACTATGCAGCTATGTTAAAAAGTCAGGTAAGGATCTGTAATTCCAATGGTGAAGGGGCTGAGACAGGAGGATCCCAGATTCGCTGATCAGCCAGCCTACTCTAGCCAAAAAATTAGTTAAGCCCCAGGTTCAGTGAAGGCCTTGTCTCAAAACATTAGAGAATGTTATGGGCTGGAGACACGGCTCAGGGGTTAAGACTCTGCCTTGCAAGCAGAAGAACGGGATCCTGGATCCCATGTAAAAAGAAAGAAAAAAAAAAAAAAAAAAAAGCCAGGCAGAAATGGCAGTGGCCTGCAGTTCTGGCTCTAGAAAGCGATGCCTGGGAAATCCAAGAGTGAAGCAAAAAGGAGGTGGAAGCAATCCAGGATGATTTCCAAAGTTACCTTGGTCCTCCACAGGACAAACCCTTGATGTTTTGATACACACACACACACGTGCGCCTCGTGCAAAGAGAAAAAAAAAATTAGAGAGTGATAGAAGACACTTGATGCCAAGCTCTAGCCCCAACACATGCGCATGTGAGAAAGAGCACCTATACACACATCCTGAGCCCATATGGTAGGAAAGAACCAACTTCCGGGGAGGGAGGGGTGAGGAGAGGGGGAGAAGGGGGTTCGGGGGGAGGAGGAGAGAGGGAGGGAACTGGTGTACCAATAAGTTTGTATGAGCTGAAATAAAAAAAAAAAAAAAGAACCAACTTCCAAAAGTTGTCATCTGTCTTTCTAATAAACTAAATATACGAATATAAGAAGGCAGAAGAACTGCTAAGAGTATACTGTTTCCAGTTAAAAATGACAAAAACAGTGGTCTGCATTTCTGGCCCTGGGGCACAGAGTCTGGGAAATCACAGAGCAAAGCATTGAGGAGGTAGATCAATCCAGGATGATTCCCAAAAAAACCCTTGATCCTCAACCAGGACATAGTGACCTCTGGCTGATAGACAGATAGACAGACAGACAGACAGAGACGCACATACAATGAATAAGTAAAGTGCAAAAATATTTATTGAAAAAGTATACTGTGAGCAGAGATATTACTATACAATAGGCAGGTGTTAGAAAAGTTTGGTTACTTAAGGAGGAGACTGACAGAGCACTGAAATAAAGGAAAAATGAGGAATAAAGCTAAAAATAGCAGGAGTCAAATCACAAGGAGTTCAATAGACTATGCTAAAAATTTTGGACCTGATTCTAAAAATAAACACGAATAAAGACTTTCTAGGCAGGATGGAGAAATGACTCAATGGGTACATTACTTACTGAACAAATGGGAGGACTGGAGTGTGGATGCTCAGCACCCACATAAAATGTTGGTTACAGTTACATGCACCTTTAACACTAGCACTGGGAAGACAGAAACAAGAGTACCCCTGAGACTTACTGGCTGGGACAGTTCAGCTGAAATCTGTTGAGTCACAGGCTCAATGAGATACCCTGCCTCAAAAATAAAGTACAGAGGGCTGGAGAGGTGGCTCAGGGGTTAAGCCTCCGCCTTGCAGGTGGAAGGTCCTGAGTTCGGATCCCAGATCCCACGTATAGACGCCAGACGGAAGGAAGCAGGGGCGGCCTGCGCTTCTGGTCCTGGTAGGGCGGAGCCTGTGAATCCCAGGGCAGAAGGAGGTGGAGGCGTCCATGGTGGTTCCCGAATTCGTCCGTGGTTCTACACATACACAGACACACACATACACACACAGACACACGCGCGCGCACACATACACACAGTTGAATAAATAATAATAATAAAAAAATAAAAAAAAATAAAGTACAGAGAAATTGAGAAAGTTAATATCAACCTTTTCCTCCACATGCACATATGTACCTATGCATTTGCACATACAGATGCACACAGCACACACACACATTTTTCAAAAGGAAAATGATCAGAAATGATATTTGGAAGTTCATTTAGGGACATATCTCAAAGGACTTAAAGCAGACTATGCATATATGTAGAAAATAGGTACCGAAAGGATGACAGCAATGAAAATGGAGAAGTAGATGATTTCAAGTTATTTAAGTGTAGATTAAACAGCATCTGATACTGTGTGAAAGCAAAGAAAAGGAAGATGTAAGAGTGACTCACGTCAGTGCCCTTTATATGTATCATTTTATTTCTTTATTCAATTGTGTGTGTGCGCTAGTGTGTGTGTGTGTGTGTGTGTGTGTGTGTGTAGAACCACGGACGAATTCAGGAACCACCATGGACGCCTTCACCTTGTCCTTGTTTACTCTGCCCAGGGATTCATAGGCTCCGCCCTACCAGGACCAGAAACGCAGGCCACCCCCGCTTCTGCCCGGCGTCTATACGTGGGATCTAGGATCCGAACTCAGGACCTTCCGCCTGCAAGGCAGAGGCTTAACCCCTGAGCCACCTCTCCAGCCCCTGAATTTCTCATTTTAAGCCTTCATAATGCTTTTTACTTGAGACTCTGTAACCTGCTGTATCCTGAGAGATGACCATTTTGGATCCATTTAACCTGTTTGTCTTTGTGACAATAAATACCCCCAATTCCTTCACCAAATAAAATAATCGATGAAAATACAAAAAACAAAACAAAAAAAGCCCTCTTGTTCACAGCCTGGAGAGATGGCTCAGAGGTTAAGATTCTGCTTTGAAAGCAGAGGTCTGAGTTCAAATCATAGGTCCCATGTAAAAACACCAGGTGGAAACAGCAGAGTCTTGCACTTCCTGTCCTGGTGGCCAGAACCTGGGAAATGTCACAATGAAGCAAAAAGGATGTAGAAGCAATCCAGGAAGATTCCCAAAGTCATCCTTGGTCTTTCACAGGGACATACATACATACATACATACATACATACATACATACAAACAAACATACATACATACACACACACACACACACACACACGAGCACACGCTAAATTTAAAAAAACAAACAAACAAACAAAAAACACTTGTTCACAACCCCGAAGACCTGAATTTAGAACTCCAAGACTAACATAAAATCCAGATTCAGTGGCACAGGTATCTGTAATCCCTGTGCATCTATATAAGGCAGAGACCCTCCACAAGCTTGCCTGGTTTATATAGCAGCAAACAAACCAGGAATGACACCCAAAGGTTGTGCTCTAACCATCATGCACATACTGTGGCATATGTAGGCCTATACACACCAACATACATACAAATACATTCACACATCATATATAAACAAAAAAATTAATGGGAGAGAACTTCTACGTAAGACTAGTTATGTCCTTTACAAAGGATGCGACCTACCCTGAGGTCAATGTCAAAGAAAGTCACACAATCTTTTCTTAGAGACTATTAAGATAGCTCAGGAGGTAAGATGCCTGCTGGCAAATTTGGTGACCTGAGTTCAATCCCCAGATGACACTGACATGGTGAAAGGAGAGAGCTGTCTTGTCAAAGTTGTCCTCTGACCTCCATTTATGTATCATGCTTCCTCCTGGCCCTAATCCCCCTTCCTTCCTCTCTCTAATATGAAAAAAAAGAACATCTTTAATATTTTATTTATTTATTTTACTCAGAGAGTATGTGTATCAGAGGGCACTGTGTATACCTGTGGAGAACCAAGGATGACTTGGGGAATCATCCTGGATTGCTTCTACTTCATTTTTGCTTTGCTCTGGGATTTCCCTGGCTCTGTCCACCAGGGCC
The DNA here is from genome assembly GCA_023101885.1 of Typhlomys cinereus. Taxonomy (NCBI): domain Eukaryota; kingdom Metazoa; phylum Chordata; class Mammalia; order Rodentia; family Platacanthomyidae; genus Typhlomys; species Typhlomys cinereus. Next base: position 2,797,481 of record JALPQD010000184.1, on the reverse strand, counting down.
AGAAGTGCAGGTTGCCACCATTTCTGCCTGGCATTTTTAATGTAGGACTTGGGATCCAAACTCAGGGACCTTCTGCTTGCAAGACAGAGTCTTAACTTCTGAGCCATCCCTCCAGTCCAAGAACATCTTTAAAAAAAAAAATCTTTTCTGAAAAAAAAAAAAAAATTCTGAACTGTCCCTTGCTTTCATTAAAAAAAAAAAAAAAAAAAAAAAAAAGCACTTAGGATCCTGTCCCAAAAGGTAACTTATTTGTTATCAAAACAAGCTTACAGTCTGGGTTATTATATCCAAACTCGCAAAGAAGTTTAAGAGAGACTCTAATATAGCAGGAATCCAAAGCATCCTAGCATAATTGCTGTAACACTGAATGTTACCATGCACATCACATATATAGGGAGTTAGTGGATTCATTTACAATTAATTACTGTTTTCCAAGCCATCCACAAAGCAGTTAAAGATTAGGAAATAATTTAAAAAGATAAATTGTTATTTTCAGTTAAAGCCCCAGAAGAGAATAGTAGCTCAACCCTACATTCCTAGCACTCAAAACACTGAGTTCAAGAGGAGTTAGAAACTGGACTTCTAATCTGGGCTACAGCGTGGAACCCTTGTCTCAAAAAAAAAAAAAAAAAGTAATCGATTTTAAAAAGGTAGATGGTGGTGGCACACATCTATAATCCCAGCACCTGGGAGGTGGAGGCAGGAAGATAAGGAGGAGTTCAAATTCATCCTCAGCTACAGAATGAATTTGAGGCGAATCTGGGCTATATGAGAACACCTCAAAAAACAAAACAAAACAAAAACTCAAGAGTAAAGTTCTCCTGTCCCACAATTTCTGAAGGACTCTTATCTCCATGTCTCATCAAGTCCTTTGGCTTCTTGCTAATGTTCACATCTCCCTACTTCTTGGTTTCTCTCAATGTACATGAACCAAGCTCCCACAGTTTTCCCCATTTTTTCTCCCTAGCCTCAGGGATATCCATATGCCATTTCATTTGCCTAGGATCTATTTTACTATTCTCTTTTCCTTTTTCCTCTAGCTAACAACTTCTGTATATCAAGTATACACTCCCACACAAAATTCACTAAACCACAATCTAGCTACCTCTCACTCGCCATCTGTGTCTTCCACTAGAATACTTGCCTTCAGAGCAAGGGGACATCCTATCTTCTGTATCTTTAGTGCCTGATACATTATAAATCATTAAGAGGATGTATCATAAAAGGCTGATCACAAACCAGACTAACTAATCTATCCATGCTGCTTTAGTTCATTCTTGATAAATATAAGGCCAATCGAGAAGAATAGATTAAGTGCAAAATCCCAGCAAATCCTCACATTGAAATGGAAAAAAAAATTCTAATTGAGGTGGGAAGATGATTCAGTGGGAAAGGCACACTTGTTCTATAAAACTTGAGTTTGATACCTGGAACCACTCCACAAAGTTATCCCCCGATGGACTGGATGAGTGAAAGGAACATCCCTATCAGTGGGGCAGCCTGAGAGGGGCAAGTTCATATGCCACAGAGGCCTGAAACCCCATAAGAGTGTAGACAAGCCAAATCGACAAGCAGGAAGGTGGGAGTGAGATAGATTGATGGAGGGAGGGGAGAGGAATGGAAAAGAGGAAGAAAGGAAGGGGCAGGAATAAGTACTTAATATGCCTCAAAACTCCCTAGTTTTAAAACTAGGAAAAAAGTATACATAACGCTATTCTCTGACTACCACACATATGTCCCCTGCTCCCCACATACATACTTTATCTCCATTTTTATAAAGGGCCAATCAGGTAGCTTGGTGGGTAGAGGTGTCTAGGTACAAGCATGGTGACCTGAGTTAAAAGTCCAAGACACCACATGCTAAAACGAGAAAATCATCTTCACCGCGTTTTCCTCTGACTTTCCATGTGTGTGTCTGCTCTCCCTCTCCCTCTCCCAAATAAGCATTAAAAATAAATGATTCTAATCCCACACTTACTAAATTCTATAGTGCCACACAGTGGTGAGTGAGAGAAGCACAACATAAAGCACGTACAGGGAGATCCAACAGGACAGAAGGAATTTAAAGTGGGTATTGTTCCTTGGACCGTATGGGAAGTTGGTAGGTGTGGTGGCTCACCCCTAGAATCTCAGCACTCAGGAGGCTAAGGAAGAAGAACTATAAGTTATAGATCAACATGGGCAATGTCATCAGTTCTGGGACAGTTTGGACTACAGAAAGAGACGTTTTCTAAAAATAATTATTGTTATTACTAATTAACTGGAATCTTAAAACAAGAGAAGCAGCATCTACGCAGGCTCACAGGGCCCCCAGACTTACTAAGCTGGTCTGGCTCACTCATCACCCAGAAACTTACATCACTGGGACTCAGGCTGCCCAGCCCATTCTCTTGCTCAGAGTCCTTCCCAGACTCAGTGCCCTGGGAGGACCGAGAATGGGATGGATGAATCCAGATCTCCAACCGAGTGGTGTCATCTCCAACATGCCGAAAAGTAGATTTCTTTCCTTTTCGCCACTGATCAGGGCTCAGTTCAAATTCCTCATGCTGCTTCTTTTCCATCTGTTCAGCCTGTACAACATATAGACATACCAGTTCAGACCCACCTAGAATTCAGCTAACAAGATAAGCCCTTCTTGGGGAGGGCATATAGTCTAGCAGATAAAAAGTAATCATTTTGCAAATGGGTGATGGACCCCTCCCTCAGGGAGGTTTCCTACTCTTATTACATCTACCCTTGAATGTGCTATTACAACAAGACTCCAGTTTAACAGCTTTTTGTCTCTGGCCAGGGGGTGACATACAGTGCCCAGCAGAATGGAGTGAAGGGAATTGCAGGAGCAGCAAAACTGCAAAAGAAAATCAACAAACCACAATCCAGAACTTCAGAGACTATATCAATCACATAGAACTAGGACAGCCTAATCTCTCCCCATCCTGGAGCTCAGGGACATTTGCGGAAGAGGGGGCGGTAAGATTGTAAGAGCAAAAGGATGGGAGGAGCAACGATTTGCAAGATTCTCAACAATAGTTGGGGCCAAAGCAATCGTAATGGGACTTTGCATGCCCTGCGCAATGTCCAGCGCACTGTTGCCCTCATAAAGTCTAGCATCTGTTAAGGGCACCGAGACCCCTGGAGGCAAGGGATTGACAGCCATAGTAGTGATCTTATGCTTAAGGGGAACAAGAGAAAGGGCTTATGGAAATGCCACTGGGTCCTTATATGTCATCGGAGAGGAGGACCCAATGGAGAGTTAGGCGTATACAATAAAGGACTCTCTGGGAATTGGGGGGGAGGCACTGGGGGAAGGGGAGGGGGAGGAGGGGGGAAGGAGGGAACTGGTAAAAAATTTTTAAATGTATAATTAAATTTTTAATAAAAAATAAAATAAAATAAAAAAATAAAAGACATTGCATGGGCCCCAAACATAGCTCCTCAAATTTCTTACCAGCTACTTGAAAAAAAAAGATAAGCCCTTCTTCACATGTTTGTTATCTATAAAAAGAAAAGATTTTTGCTATGGTACCAAATGGCAAAGCATCATCATCTGCTTTGTCTCACAGATGCTACTGATTCTGTGAACAGATGCTGTGGAAAAGGTACACACGAAGATTCTGAAAGTTTTCCTTAAGATCAATTTCATTCTACATAGGGGCTGACTGACATTCCATCAGCACAGCCTAATGGGACC